>VDFB02281492.1:720101589-720128679 GCA_007258455.2 Sequoia sempervirens
CAACAAATCCATTTTTGTGCATATCCTACAATCATGGCATTCCATGAAACCACATTTCTAGGGCATTCGAGAAAATAGCTTGGGAGCCGTGTCTATGCTTCCACATTTTGAAAGCACCCATTTTCCTATCCTTTATGCTTTTATGGATGCTTCAAACCCTGCTCCACTACTCCCATTTTGGCATAGGCAGGGAATACATTGGAAAATATAAACTCATAGAGTTGGAGACCTATTATTTGCGTATGGTGAAATAGTACGATTACCTCCATCTACCAAATTTCCACGGAAGGGCGGGAATAGTTTTTGAGTTTGAGTTTTTTTCTTCTCATGGGCAGGAATTGTTGGCAGCTAATCGTAACCACAATTTTTTATTAAAATGGAAAGGGATAAATGAATGTAATAGAGTAAGGGGGCCCAGACCAGCCACCTAAGTGGTCAATGCTTAGAGTGTGTTGGTTAAGCCCAGCCGGCGTTCCAACGCCCCTTCTTCATTATTACATATCTCAATAAAACAACTTCAATTTCTAGAAGATACGAATATCTCAAACCATCACATGCTAAAATTGTAATCATCCATTCTCCTTCATGGGTATCTATAGGATCATGATGGGCCAAAAAGTGGCAATATGATGGGTATGTGGCTGACGACTTTTTTTTTACCCAAAATTGATGAAACAAAAAAGGTTTTTAAAGGTTATTCTAAGCTTTCCACCAACATAAATTATGTTTTACTTTGAATTTAATAAGTAATTATTATTCATTTTCTATTTGAATTACGACTAAAGTCCTGATTGATAGGCTAATTGAAAAAAATTTATAGCTTTCAAATGGTATCACATTTTTTAAATCTAAAATATGTGTCACATTCTATGCTTCGCATAATATAGGATTAAAAAAATAAAAAATTGAATTTCATGAAGTTTTGACCAAGTTAAAGTAGTCAGACATACGAGTTTTTATATTTTTTAAAAGTTGTAATAAAAAAATCATAATTGATTATTTACTTGGAAAAAAATTACAAAAAATATGCATCACATTGGGACATGAGTCCTCTACTTATATCTAAAATCTTATAAAAAATTATTATCATTTTATTGTGGTTAGGGTGGTCAGACAGACACCTACTTCTTATTTTTTCCATCAAATTTAAGTACTACTGCATTGAAATTTTATTTTTTTCACCAAATAGATATATATATATTTTAAACAAACCTAGTAGTTTAGAAACTAAATTCAATTTGCTACATATTCTATTGTTACATATTTTTGAAATAATATAGATAAATTATTCATTTTTTTACGTCAAGTTGCCTAACTCTGATTTTTCTAAAATTTTTGCCACTTAAGGGCCTATTTTTTCCACGATGATCCTACACATACCCTCATGCACATTAATGCTATGGTCATTGTCTAATTCATTGTCGTCATAGTAGCCATAGTATAATTAAAGTGATTGATTTACATCGTCTACTGAAATAGAGCTATCAACCACAACCATAAAGCATGCAATAAGTGCACTCAATTCTGGCCACTCAGAATAAGATTCATAATTATCAGTTTCAATCACTCCATTGATGCCAATATGAGCATCAAAAAATAAATACTCATTTAAAATTGATTCTGCTCCATCCACTGCTCTTCCAATCACAACCATTCCCTCTTACGACACACTCTAAAATAAAAGAAAAAATATTCTCACTTCATCAATGATAAATTCTATTGAGATCACTTCAAACATTACTTAACGAAAATATATACTATCTTGTGAGAAATGGCAATTATGAAATAAAAGAACAATAATGTAAAAAATGATATTTATAGTTCCCTGTTAAAAAGGACTATTGAAACCATTACCTTCACCCTATGAATGTAATTCCTTATTACTGCATTACAATAATAACAAAGTCTCATCTATTCTGATACATGCAGCTCATCAATAACTACTATGTTTTGCTTCTTGTCAAAAGAGTCCACCACAGTCCTCTCCACGCAACTCACTCTAGCAAGACTTGGAATCAAATCAAGTGTAGGGCAGTGTTCATGTTGGAAAATTAAATGGTCCTCAGGCTCTTCCTGTCCACCTACCTGTCAGGGCCATTCGATGCCTACAACTGAAAGATTGTTTTGGGGATTGCCTTGCCCACTTGCTCCTAATGTGCACCTAAAGAATGCAGAAGGAATTAATGAAGTTAGGTATTTTTGAATTCCAATTCAATGTTGGTAGGTGATTTCAAAATTGAGAGGGAATGTCTATTAAAGACAAAAAGAATGAAGGAAGTTTTAGGTTGTTTGTTGAGAAGTTGAAAATCTAGAGAAGTTTGATTTTCTATGCAGTAGTAGACTACAGATAGATAATGTTTTCCTATGTGAGCTTTTGAAAGCTCCTAAACAACAACTGTTTGTTTTGTGTGTGAGCAGATATTTCTCTTAAAGAGCTCTACGTAGCTCAGCCCAGTGAGCTCCTAGTAGCTCCTGAAGTTATTTGAAGTTGGTTGAGCAGTTGTTTGCTCCCAACAGATTGTGATTTATAGCTTAGAGTTAGCTTTCAGTAGTTTAAGTTTTATCTTTCATGTATTGTTCATTTCTAGTTATTGAATAGAAAGAAAAGTTGCATGTCTCCAAGTTTATTCTGCCCTTTGTTTTTTGAGTATTTCCAGTTTGGCTAGAAAATAGAGTAGCAGCTCTATGATTTATGTGCAATCATAAAATATTGAGATGATATCAGAGCCATAGGCCCCATTTCCTTGTGAGTTAGGGCATCTATTTTTTCTGGGTATTGAGTTTATTGTGTAGGAGACATGGCTGAAGATGAAAGAAAGAGCTGGCAACAACCACCATCCTTTAATGGACAAAACAATGATGTTTGGGAAAAGAAGATGAAGACCATTATGGTCGCCAATGATTTGTGGGAGTTTGTGGTCAATGGATTCAATGATGTAATTGACCTAACAACATATGTTGTGCTCACAAACAACTAGGAGAACCAGTTGAAGGAGTTAAGGAGGAAAGATTCTAAGGCATTGAGTTTGATAGAAGCAGCCTTGACAGAGGCCATTTTTTCTAGAATAGCAACAACTAACTATGCAAAATAAGCTTAGGAAATCCTCTAAAACTGTTACAAAGGAACTGACAAGGTTAGATTGGTGAAGCTCTAGATGCTTCGAAGAGAGTTTGAGACTCTTGAAATGAAGGAAAGTGAGTCCATCTCAATTTTCCACACAAGACTCTCTAGTTTGATAAACCAGTTGAGAGTGAATACTGAGACCATTGATGATCAGAGGATTGTGGAGAAATTCCTTAGGAGCTTGCCCACAAAGTTTGACGCAGTGGTGATCAAAGGATCTCACAACATTGTCTGTTGATGAGCTGATGGGTTCTTTGAAAACCCATGAGCAGTGCCTAAATAGGTTTGCAATTTCCTCCCAAGAGCAAGCTTTTAAAGCCTAGTCGAATGCAAAAGGAAGGGGGAGAGGTAGAAATAGATCTAGACATGGTAGAGGGAGATCTAGACATGGTAATTCTAGAGAAGAAAGTTCGGCGCGAGCAAACAACCAAGAGGGAGCGAGCAACTCTCACACTAGCTCCCAAAGAGGCAAGAAGAACATCAGTTTGAATATGAAGAATGACAAGAGCAATGTTGAATGCTACTACTGTAATAAGTTTGGGCATTATGTGAGTGAATGTTGGACCAAGGAAAGACATCAGTCAAAACAAAGTGCAAATGTGACTAATTCAAATGTGGCTGAAGGAAACTAGTCCATAGCCTTCATCATGTGCAACATTGGGGAAGAAGGAAGCCCTGAAGTTTTGTATTTGGACATCGGTTGTAGCAACCACATGAGTGGTAATGAAAGTCTTTTTTATTTCTTTGATAAAAATGTAAAGTCTGAAATTAGAATGGGGAACAATGGAGTAGTTCCTGTTGTTGGAAGATGATCTATTATGATTCGAAACAAGCAAGGTGAGAAGGAGGAGATACGAAATGTAGTTCTTGCTCCTAGGTTAAAGCATAACCTCATGAGTGTTGGTCAACTGATCCAAAATGGATACAAAGTGGTAATGGAGAAGGGTCAATACATCATTTATGACAAGAATGAGAGGACAAAGGTGTTTGCAGCAGTTCAAATGACAAAGAACTAGATGTTTCTATTGAATATTGAGACGTGTTTCTCATCTCAATATATTGTTGCACTTCTCAAGAATGGAGAATGTACATCAGTACATCATGTAGCACTCAAAAGCACCATTCAACATCCCTCCAAGCTATGGCATCTCAGGTATGAAAATTTAGGCTATGCTAGTTTGACTCTTTTGTCCAAGAACAAAATGATTGATGGTTTTCCAAGAATAGTAGAGCCTAATGTTAGATGCGAGGCTTGCATTTTGGGCAAGCAACATAGGCAGCCCTTTCAATCGGGCAACTCTACAAGGGAAAGAGCACCATTGGAGATGGTGCATACAAATTTGGTAGGCCCTATGCAAATCATTTATGTTGGTAAAAACAATTTTCTTATGACCTTCATTGATGATTACAGCAGTAAGACATGGGTTTATTTTTTGCAACATAAATCTGAAGCATTTGATAAGTTTTTGTTGTTTAAGGCCCAAGTTGAAAAGAAGAGTGGACATTTTATCAAGGTCCTAAGGTCAAATCATGGATGAGAGTATACCTCAAATTTGTTTGTGAATTTTTGCAAGCAAAATGGCATCAAGAAAGAGCTTACAACCAGTTATACTCCACAGTAAAATGGAGTGGCTAAAAGAAAGAATCAGACCATCGCGGAGATGGCAAGGACCATGATGAAAGAAAAAGGACTCCCGACTGAATATTGGGGAGAGGTTGTAGCAACAACTATTTATTTGATTAATAGAAGTCCAACAAAGGTGGTTCGTGACAATATACCTCAAGAGGCATGGACAAGACGCAAGTGGACAGTTGAACACTTGAGAGTATTGGGTGTGTAGCATATGCACACGTGCCTAAGAAAAAGAGGCAAAAACTGGATGACAAGGGTGAAAATGGCAATTTCACGGGCTACAGTGAAGAGTCCAAAGCCTAACGACTATACAATCTGGTCACCAAAAAGATAGTCATTAGTAGGGACGTGGAGTTCCTTGAAGACAAGTTTGGGATGTAGTGGTAGATTCTGACAGCTCAGATTTTCTCCTGACAGCTCTTGAAGAAGCAGAAATAGAACATGAAGTTTAGCAAGACGAGTCTGTAGATGCTCCTGAAAGCGTCGGTGGAGCTCCCAAAGAGCTCTTGAGAGCTCCTAAAATCTCTCAAAGGCTCTTGACGACTCCTGAAGCTGGAAGACAGTCAGGAAGACTATCACAATTAGCTAGAGGATTGGCTCCTAAAGGTACTAGTCGAGCTCCCGAAAGGCCCCTGAGAGCTCCTAAAGTTGGTAGACAGTCAGGAAGATTGTGACAAACAAGCAGAGATTCAACCACAATGAGCTCCAGACAAGCTCCTGAAGTTTTCCAAAGAGCTCCTGAAGAGCCCCTAAAAACTCCTGAAGTGAACAGATAGAAAGGCAAGTAGCCAGAGACAGCCAGAAGATTGGCTCCCGAAAGCTCCAACATATCGGCTCTTGAAGAGCTCCTGATAGCTCCTGAACCTGCCTGTTCAGGACAACAATAGTAGTGAAATTTCAGAACCGCCTCTTGTCTCCCTAATGCCAAAGAAGACAAGAGTCAAAGGAAGATCTACCAGAATGAAAGGTATGATGAAGAATTTGATGACAGTGTGAATTTTGTATTATTTTCTCATGGTGATCCAATTTATTTTGAAGAAGCTGTGAAAGAGGAGAAATGGCGTGAGGCCATGGTTGAGGAGATAGATGCAATGGAAAGGAACAACACATGAGAGTTAACTGATTTGTCTCCAAACAAGCAAGTTATTGGGGTGAAATGGGTCTACAAGACCAAGTACAATGTCGAATGAAGGATAGAGTGGCACAAAGCACGATTAGTTGTCAAGGGGTACAAACAAAAGTTTGGAAGAGATTACAATGAGACATTTGCACCCATTGCAAGGATGGAAACTGACCAGGCAGTCATAGCAATTGCAGCCCAACACATATGGAAGGTATTTCAAATGGATGTGAAGTCCACCTTCCTTAATGGAGTGTTGAATGAAGAGGTTTATGTGGAACAACCATTCGGATATGAAGTTCCTGGTCAAGAACACAAGGTGTATAGGTTGAAAAAAACTCTTTATGGGCTAAAGAAACTCCACCGGCATGGTACAATAGGATTGACTCATATTTTATGAGCAATGGCTTTAGCAAAAGCGATGGTGAGCCCACTCTTTACATCAAGGCAGCAAATGGTAAGGTTTTGATTGTTGTCTTGTATGTTGATGATTTAGTTTTCACTGGGGATGATGATTTCCTCATTGCTGATTTTAAAGAGGCCATGAAAAGAGAGTTTGAAATGACAGATTTAAGTCGCTTGAGATATTTTCTAGGCATAGAAGTAAAACAAATGCATGATGGTATATTTGTCTCTGAAGAAAAATATGCAAATGAGATCTTGAAGAGATTTAGGATGCTTGAAAGCAAGTCTGCTCCAACACCAACAACCATAGGTTTGAAGTTGAACAAGGAAGATTGCAACAACAATGTGGATCTAACCCTATTTAAGAGTTTGGTTGGAAGTTTAATGTATTTAACAACAACTAGGTCTGATATAATGCACAGTGTGAGTCTTATTTCCAAGTTTATGGAGACTCCATGGGACACCCATTGGCAAGCGGGTAAAAGAGTCCTGAGGTATGTGAATGGCACCAAAGGATATGGAATTTTGTACATAGCAGTAAACATTTTTGGGATGGTTGGATACACAGATAGTGATTGGGCAGGAAGTTTGGATGATAGGAAGAGCACATCGGGCTATGTATTTCACTTGGGTTCGGGAGTTATTTCATGGGCTTCCAAGAAGCAACCTATCATTTCCCTATCTACAGCAGAAGCTGAATATATAGCAGCAAATGTAACAACATGTCAAGCTATTTAGCTGAGAAGAATCTCGGCAGATTTGAAGGAAGAACAAGAGGATGGAACATTAATTTTCTGTGACAATATTTCATCTATAGCTTTGACGGAAAATCCTTTGTTTCATGGAAGAAGGAAACACATTGAAATCAAGTATCATTTTATCAGAGAATTGGTTGAGATTGGCGAAATTAAAATGGAATTTCGTAGGTTTGAGCAGCAGCTAGTAGACATATTCACCGAGCCTTTGAGCAATGACAATTTCAAGCGCCTGAGAACCAGATTGGGCGTTGTTGATTTGGATCATATTTGATCCTATTGTCGGCTCATGATCAAGGGAGAGTGTTGGAAAATTAAATACTCCTGAGCCTCTTCCCGTCCACCTACCTGTCAGGGGCATTTGATGCCTGCTACTGAAAGATTGTTTTGGGGATTTCCTTCCCTACTTGCTCCTGACGTGCACCTGAAGACTACAGAAGGAATTAATGAAGTTAGGAATTTTTGAATTCCAATTCAATGTTGGTAGGTGATTTCAAAATTGAGAGGGAATGTCTGTTAATTACAAAAAGAAGGAAGGCAGTTTTAGTTTGTCAGTTGAGAAGTTGAAAATCTGGAGAAGTTTGATTTTTTGTGCAACAGCAGACTGCAGACAGAGAATGTTTTCCTATGTGAGCTTCTGAAAGCTCCTAAATAACAGCAGCCGTTTGTTTTGTGTGTGAGCAGAGATTGCTCCTAAAGAGCTCTGCGTAGCTCAGCCCAGTGAGCTTCTAGTAGCTCTTGAAGTTATTTGAAGTTGGTTGAACAGTTGTTTGCTCCCAGTAAATTGTGATTTGTAGCTTAGAGTTAGCCTTTAGTAGTTTAAGTTTTATCTTTCCTGTATTGTTCATTTCCAATTATTGAATAGAAAGCAAAGTTGCATGTCTCCAAATTTATTCCACATTTTGTTTTTTTGAGTATTTCCAGTTTTGCTGGAAACAGAGCAGGAGCTCTCTGTTTTCTGTGCAATCAGAAATCTCGAGAGTTCAATAATCAGCCGTGTAAGCTTTGTAAGATCATTGACTCCAGCTATTCTTTGCAAATGTCTGCACCTTCGTACAGATAGAGTACTGACGAGTCTTGTTGGCACCGTAATGCTTTGTAGCTTCTGACAAGAGTCGATCACAATATCTTTCAAGCAGTTCACTCTGGCAAGACTTGGCAAATCCTCAAGCTCAGGGCACTGTTCAATAATCAGCCGTGTAAGCTTTGTAAGATCATTGGCTGCAGCTAGTCTTTGCAAACCTCTGCACCATCGTACAGATAGACTGATGAGTTTTGTTGGCAGCATAATGTTCTGTGGCTTCTCACAAGAGCCAATCTTAATTTGCTCCAAGAAACTCACTCTGGCGAGACTTGGAAACTCCTCAAGCGCAGGGCACGTTTTAATAATCAGCCGTGTAAGCTTAGTAAGATCACCGACTCCTGCTACTATTTGCAAATCTCTGCACCTTTGAACACTTAAGTTGATGAGTGTTGTTGGCAGCGTAATGTTCTGCAGCTTTTCACAAGAGTCAATTATAATTTGCTCAACGCAACTTGGACCTATTAAATCTGGAAACTCTTCAAGAAAGGTGTCACGAATCTGAAGATCTTTTAAATGGGAAGGTGCCTGTTATTCAAAATACACTTATTTCAAACTTTCGTCAAGGAAACTACCATAACATAATGCACATCTAGTGTACCATTAATGACGACTTAATTTTCCATGAAGAAGAACAAAATACCTGCACGTCGCTCTTCCACAATTTTTGGAAACGCCCATTGTTGATTCTTAAAAACTGTAAGTTTTGAAGAGGAATCCATGAAAAAATACTTGAGTTTATACCTGAATTCAGGTCAAATGGACGAGATCTCAGGTAGTCAAGATGAAGCCATAGCAGAGAAATATCGCAACCATCTTTGGGCACCCCTAACAAGTATGTAATTGTACAACCGATGGATATGTCATAAAAGGAATTGAAACACCTGCCTTTGGTTTGCGCTAGGATGTCTCGGAATCCCTTTGATTCCTGGATTCACAAAATGTACCTTACATTTGTGGTGTAGTAGGAATTTCAAAATTTAAATATCAATAAGAAATGAGAATATGGTGAAAGGGCAAGCATACCAAAGATTTAAGATCTTGGGGACGCCAAACACGACGAGGATGGCTCTGTTCATCTGCCATTTCTCTTCCCAAGTCCCAAAGGTGGTCATGCATTTTCAAAGCAGACGGCCTGTCTGCGCTAGAGTCCCACTTATATTCTAGCCTATCCTCAACAAGACATTTTTCTTCTATTGTTTCCAAAACGCTTTTTTCCCACTTATATTCTAGCCCAAGTAGATACCATCCTTCAACTTCCTCAACAAGACATTTCTCTTTTAGTGTTTCCAAAGCATGGCGAGCTCTCCATCCAGATTCCTTCCATATGGTCATGGCGTGGTAACAGATTCTCCAGTGAAAAAGCAAGCTATATCCATGAAATCTGTCTTTCTACATTATCCAATGTATCGATGCTTATCTTCAATTTCTGCTTTATATTTCCGGGAACAGTCTCCTTGACTTTTTCCAATTCATTTTGCCAATACCACCGGGGTCTACGATAAACATGCCGGCCCAGAACTATAAGAGACAGAGGTAAGCCCCCACAGTTGTTAACGAAGGCCTCACCTAGATCTTCGTATCCGCTATCTGCAACGGCTTTTTTGAATGCGTGCCAACAAAACAGCCGTCTCCCATCTTCTCTATCCAATCCTTTTAGATGATAACCAATGTCAATTCCTGCACTTACAAGAACCCCTACATCACGGGTTGTAATAATTATTAGATATTTAACATTACCATGCTTATTTAATATATCCATAGGTAATAGAGCACCGAACTGCTCCACATGATCAATGTCATCTAAAACAATTAGGAAACTGGTAGAGCTGTTCCTTTCGAAACGATTCCTCAGAAAGCTTGTCCCTTCCACACTACTTAGACAACTGTGATTATGTTCACCAAAGATATCTTTCAGGAGTTTTTTTTGCAATGAAGGTAATTTACCACTGGCATAGGCTTCCCACACGTTAGGCAGAAAACTTGCGCTTGTGTATTCTGATCTCTTTCGGTTGAACAACTCTATGGAGAGAGTTGTCTTGCCAACCCCACCCATACCAAAAATGCCAGCGACATTAGCTTTCTTTTTTGCTGCTCTCTTCATTCCACAGTGCCATTCAAAATCTTTTATAAGCTTATGAAGTCCGACTGGATATTTGGCAACATGTAAACACCCCGTCCTTCGTACTTCTATTTCCACAGCGGATACTATGTCTTTGCAGTCACTAACACTGCAAGAGAAAGGGGAATTTGATGAGAATGAAATTTTCCTCATTGCGCTTAACCTGTTTTGCTAGAAGAAAATATAGAAGTTGAGTTGCCAAATAGATTGAAAACGGGGAGAAAGCTTACTCTGAATTTTTGAATACGTGGCCTGCGATGTATGAAACTTTTTAAAGGGCTTCTTTCCACTCCTTAATCTCGTCCAGATACCTGCCCTTCTCACCATAATTAAGAAATGCCTCAGCATATACTCCCTTTTCGATGTAGCGGAGTTCCCACGGCTCCACTTGGTAAAACACAGGAATAATCTTGGCCTTACTTTGTAACATAAGAACCAGCTCACGCAGACACCAATCTGACTCTACATATTTTTTTGAAAAAATAGCGATATGCACTGAAGCAGATGTAATCGCAGTCTCAATGGTTGAAATAAATGAAACTCCATGCTCCTTCTCTTCCGAATCAAGAAATACCGATATGCGTAGCGCCTTAAGAGAGTTGTAAAGCTGAGTAGCCAGAGTGAGTTTGACATCGGGGCCTCTGTGGTTGATAAACACATCAAACACTCTGGAAGATTCTTCTACTTTTCTCCTCTTGTTGGGAGGCTCAATTCCAGAGAAAGCATTTTGTTGGTGTGATGAGGATGTAGAAGCCATAAATGCAGGGATAGGGTTGAAACAAAGAGCTAAGCAAATCTCGCAAACGATGGATATGTTTTGAGGAAGAATGGGGTGAATCGGACTAGATCAGGACCTGCATATAAACAGATACCGTTTATGTGTTTCTATAAAGAAAAACGGCAGCCGTATGAAAGTGTGATAAGAAATCGAAGGTCGGTATTCCTTGTTCACATCTACATTGCCAAATAACGCGTCGACTTCATAATTGCGCCCTGCCATCAATAAGACAACTAGTTGAATGGAGCATTGTAACGAAATAAATGACTCACATCAATAATCTAAACTGATTGGGCAAATGCGATTCAATTATCTAAAATAATTTAGATTAACTAGAGTTGGATTGGGTGATAATTATGAAGATTAAATATGATAAATTAAGATATTTAGTTTTAAGAATATTGATAGGAATTAATGTTGACATGTGTTACAATTGTTTTTTATGGTATATAAATTTACTTTTCATTCAATTTAATACATTCAATAGATTTAGTAGACACTTCTAATTGTACATTTTTCAATTTTAAGTTTTTCAAGTTTGACCTACATCATGTAGATATGATTTAAGGCACTAATATAAATTGTGTCTCACAAAAATGTTCTAGGCCTAATAAAAAGTAATTTTTGGAAAAGGTATCGTAAATTTTATATCATAACGTTTGTATTTAATTGTCATATTATTATTTTTAGCCGATAGGCTATTATATGTGGGGGAACCCCACCGAGATTTCCAGCAGTCAGACGCTGGAAACCCCGATGGTGCCTGGCTATTACACTATGTACATCGGTTTTCTGTTTTCATGCGAAGTCCCCACCATCCACAGTAAATTCATGAAATTCGATGCTTGCATGCTACGCAATCAAACATAGGTACGATCAAATTTAAGAAAGATAACAGACTAAGTAAAGCGTGCCACTCTGCCTTAAGTATGCCTGACGGACATGAAAAATTGCCCGCAATTGGCCAACTGCCAATAATTAGCCGATAGGCTATTTTACATGGGGGAACCCCACCGGGATTTCCCCTAGTCTAATGCTGATGCCGGCAGGGTTCCTCCTTCCAACGCCATTTCTGTCGATGGCGTGGCCACCAAACACATTGTTGTGGACGAAGAAACTGGAGTCTGGATCCACATTTATTTGTGTCGCACGACCCTAGATAGGGGAGCCAATAAATTGGGCGTGGCAATCTATTTTCACGGTGGAGGTTTCTGCGTGGGCCGTGTGGATTGGAAAATGTACAATCACTTCTACTCGCACCTCGTGACGGCCTCCAATGTGATCTGCGTCTCCAGGGACTACAGGATCGCTCCCAAGTACCGACGCCTATCGAAAGGGGTTTATTTGAGATAAAATCATTGTTACTCTAAATGAATCTCTCTCAGTTTGGATACCTTCAAACAAATTCTATAGTCAAATTTACCATTGTTATTCTTGCCAATAGGATTAAGTATCTGCAAGTAAACAACTCTACTTGGGTTTATAATATCAAATTTAAGAAAGCAAGGATTAAATAAAGATTGAATTAACTAGTCATTATGTCACTAAAGCTACATTAGACAGGCATTGCAAATGGTTAATAATGGTGATAGAAGTTATGGTAGAGTTCCTTTCTGGTTAGGGTCTTTTTTAGCCCACTATACTCAAAAATCTCCAAGCCACGCACCTTGCTTCCTGCAAATCTGTGAAAGATCCTAACACCCAGGCACATATACTTATATACTAGGGGGGTGCGTAATCTTGAAGCCCCACATACTCTCATATAATGGAGCTTGGTTCTTTATGCTATTCTACACCTCCATACGCCTTGCATTTAAAACCCTATGATAGGTGCAACTGTAACTACTCATCCAACAGAAAAAGAAAGAAAATAAAAAGGGTAATTAAAGAATCAATAGTAGCTTGTAAATATATATATATATTATATAAAGAAAACTAGCCTCTGGCAGCCACGGGATTTGGTACAACTCTATTGGTAGTTATCAGCAATCTAAAATAGCTAACCCCATTTTGGACTTGTTACCACAATTCAAAGAAAATTAGGCAAAAGAGAAGAAAACACAGTAGAGAGGGATAATGATGGTAAAAGAGAATAAAATGCATCAAAGAGGGATTGTGATGTTGTGAGTATTCATGTATCAAGCACAACCATGAAATGAGTCAGTTGATTCAATCTGGGGCTCCACCATGATTTTTCATAGAGGTTTCAATCTGCAACAATAAGATTAAATTAGATAGTCAAAAAAGAAAAATTCTCCTTGGAATGTTGAGCGCAACCCCTAAGCCTGGTAGATGTTTAGAGGGTAGTCGCCACCCACATTCAACCCTCATTCAGGCACCTCTTTGCTTCCTATGGCGTCATTGTTTCTACCATGGTGTCCAACTTAGACAAAACCAACAATTTGTAGCTATAGGCAGTGGAAAAAGAGAGCCTTGTGTAGAGTAGATGTGGCCATTAAGATTAGGATTGAGAAGCGAAATAGATTTTAGGTAACTATTGTATTCCCAACGGAAATCTTTGCTGAATAGACCCACTCATCCACACATGGTTACCTATCTTCCATCCTCTTCAACACGTGGTTACCTAATAGTTTTCCAATTGGATGCTGAGTGTTGGAAATGATAGAATATACCCTCTCCCATAGCAAGTTAAAAAAACTTGTACATAAGGGAGAGTAAATAATGATGTTATATGGCAATTAATAGTAAATCTTAGAAGCAATAAAGGTTGATATGGTCTACCCTTCATGCCATTCAATATTTAAAAAATAAAAAAATAAACAACAACAATATGAAGGTGAATTAATTTTAGAGGCGGAGAATCTTTTTATTAGTAGCTAAAAACATACTCATATCTGTAAAAAAATAGAACTAGCATTTGTATTTAAAGGAGGTTCAAGGGTTACACAGATAGAAAACTATGTATGATAACATGTTAGAAAATATGAGTTTGTTCATAGATGCGTTGCAAAATCAAATTGCATGTTGTTCGATTAAATAAATAATAAAAAGTGCTAAATAATGCAATGAAATAAACTTAGACAAATCTAAGTTTTCTTTCCTTAAAGTCATGAAGTAATTGCATACAGATTTAAAACATAAAGCAATGCAATTTTTTTTAAATATGTTGCAAATGGAAATAAAATGTTCCCATATAGTGGTTAATCAATATTTCTCTACCTACGTTTAAATGGTAGTAGGATTACCATTAAGTTAATAATAATACACATATCTGTATCTCAAAAGTAAATACAAAAGTAAAATAAAATAAAAATAAAGTTAAACAAGTTTGTATAATGATATGAATTATTTATTTGGTGTATAATAAATGGATACCCATGTTATGTAATTATGAAAATTACTTTTCTTTAGATCATTTTAATCTATTGAAATTGCAGTACTATATAAAATTAATTCATTAATTTAGAACCCTATACTCATTCACTAAAGATAGACTTTTTTACTTTTAATGGATAAGTAATATAATGCATGACAATACTATTATCTAAACCTCAGAGATAAGTGTTCACCATTAAATACACTATTAATCTATGATGATACTTGATGATGAAATATGTTTTTTTATGTTTCCTTTGACTATAGTGTCTATTTTATAAACTTGAGTTGCCATGGCATATAAATATCTAGAGTTTGAGTAGTGAGTTGTTTTGAACTTGATCTCATTTTAAAACAAGGTAAAATTATTATTCTTTATTAATAAGACTCGATTGCATCCTCATACTACCTTCATCAAACATTGTATGCATATTGTTTAAGTTTTTGTATCTTTTAGGAAGAGTTCAGTTAACCAAATAAAAAAAATGGAACACACAAATTGTAAGGCCATTGAAATATTTGATACCCTTATGCCATTTGTAAGGTCATTATTTATTAAGATAAATATCACTCATTATCAAATAATAAAATTATTTTAAAAAGAGAAAAACAAATAAAAATTATAAAAATAACTATTTAAAAAATTTAGAAAAGCTATAAATTGAATCTTCTAAAAAAATATCACAAATGACTATTTTATGTTTTGACAATTTTTGTAGTCTAATAAGACTAAAAAGGTGGGACACATACTTTATTAACTTTCTGAATTTTTATTTCCATGAAAAATGAAAAGAATTCAAATCTCATCGAGTTTATGCCATTGCACCATATTATGTCTATCTTTACACTGTTTCTTCAAACACTGTATTTGCATATTGTTTACCTGTGAAAAAGATTTTGTATATTTTAGGAAGAGTTCAGTTAACCAAATAAAAGAAATGGAACAGACAAATTGTAAGGCCATTGAAATATGTGGTTTTTTGGTACTTTAGTGCTACCGGGATCTCCTCCAGTTTGACACCGACGTTTTCCTTTCTTGCTTTTCCCGGGATGCTCATTGAATCAACACATTCCCCAAAATAGCAGTTGAGAACATTTCTTCTCCATGGATTTTGTCGCTAATAAAAAATACCAAAATATATCAGCCTATCGGTGTAAGCATTTCACCTCATTGGTGCAAGTGCTAGTAATTATTTTAGCCTCATATGAGAAATATGTCATCCTATATGCTGGCTATCTTGTAATGTGTGTAAAAAGTTGTAAGACCATCTAATGGCATTATGATAAGTGTGAGAATTTTATGATGTTGTAAGACGGGTATTACAATTCCTTGCATGGAAGTTTGGGCACCATGCTTCTTTTGGGATGGTACATGGATTTCTAAAAACCATTGTATGATTTTCTATCTATGCTTCATTTATTTACTGGATGCTT
The DNA here is from genome assembly GCA_007258455.2 of Sequoia sempervirens. Taxonomy (NCBI): domain Eukaryota; kingdom Viridiplantae; phylum Streptophyta; class Pinopsida; order Cupressales; family Cupressaceae; genus Sequoia; species Sequoia sempervirens. The sequence goes on from VDFB02281492.1 coordinate 720,117,378, forward strand.
GGGATGGAGTATGCATAGTGTGTTTAATAAGTGTCATTATGTTTTCATAATTATTCTAGATTTACATGTTGGTGATACTCCTAAAAGAGAATGTGCATGCCTATTATATTGGAATTGATATTATTACTTAATTATAAATCAATTGGTTTATCCTTCACAATACTGATACTTTTTCTAAAATGGTTTTCCCAATATACATCATTGTATTATGGTAAGAAAAAATGTTTTAATTTATCTCTTGCAACTATATGATCAATTTTATTCTAAACATTTAACTCCTCTTAAATTAGTGTAGGAAGCATTTTTTGCACCCATATTTCCTTTTATTTAGTATCAAATCAAAATCATGTTAGGTCCTAGGTGTTTGGGGCAAGGATTTTTGGACTAATATTGCTTTGAGTAGGAGCATGTGCAAAAGTCAATCTTATAGAAAGGAAATCAAGAGTAGAAATGGAGAGATTTAATGGCACAAAATTTTAGCTATTGAAGCTTAAGATGGAGGATTTACTCATAGATCAAGATCATTAGGTAAAAATATTAAAATATAAACCAATTGCAATGTTGTTAGATGATTGGGATGTATTGGGAAAATGGCAAGGTTCCTCATATTAGGCTCTACTTACCAAATTGAAAGTTATTAAATGTATGTGTACAAGCAACTACTCAAGCCCTCTACAAAAAGTTGGGAAAGTTGTACTAGGATAAGACCCAAGTGTCAATAATATTTTTATGCAAAAGAAGTCATACACTTTGTGGGCAAGTGATAAAGATTTAGTGGTTGAGCATCTAAGCAAGTTCAATATAATTTTGACCTAGTTATGTTCTATAGGAGTGAAGATGGAAGAGAATGATTGATGGATGACCCTTCTATGTTGTTTTTCAAAATCATGGGATAACTTGGTGATGACTATGATAAGCACTATAATGAAATTGGTGCTTGATGAATTCATGGGTGCTTTGTTGAACACCTAGAATACTGAGTGGGGTGAATAAGTATTCTCTTTCAAACCTATTGAACATATGTTGTCATTGATGTTAAAGGTGTAATATTAGGGGTGTGATGTCAAATTTGTTTTCCAAAGGGTCAACAAATTAGTGAGAATTAAATGTAATAAATTTTTTCATGTCATGTTTGAGCATTTGAAATCAAGAAGCACTGTGACTAGTGGTGTGATCAATTGCAGAATGTTAATGTTGTCATTAATAAGAAAATGGTAGCTTGTGAATATTTTTTGTAGTATGTTTGTAATATCATCTTGTATCTATTATAGTTGTTGGAAGTAGTTTGGAAGTATTTGCGGTAGTTTTATATGGCTTGTTGCTCAAAATAAGAATATGTACTACATCAAACTATCATTGTTTTTCGCTTTGTATTCTACAACAATTGAATGTTATGGCTTGCGATTTGGACCTAAAGTAAGGCTACTCATGATATATCATATTCTAGAGTTTTAGAGGTTAAGATTCAGTAGATGAAAAGTTAGGAGTAACATAGTGGTGTCTATGTTGGATGGTTGGCTATGAATAATATTTCAAAGTTTTCACTAGAGAAGGGAAGCATGTGCCAACTAGAGGAAGCATGTGAAGATAAAATATGACTAGTTTAATATCATTGAAGGAAGAACATGACATCATCTAACATTGATAGTAACACAACTAATTTAGGATTGAGTTGACTATGAGTTTCATATTATTTTGAATTAAGGTTTATCCTTGGACAATAGGGCTCACTGTAGATGGTGTTAAAGGGTTCTAGGCCGGCATTTAGATGTTGTCAATATGTTGGAATAAATATATATTGTAAATATATAGTGAATGTGAAGTATGGCATGCAATTTTGCATGAAAGAATATGAAAAATAATGTGAGTAGAAAAGTGAAGTCAAGGATGTTGAGTGAAACTAAGGTAGCATTAAAGGGTGTGTTTTCCTATTGATTTAGGAGAAAAAATATATTCTTTGTAATGTTAAGGTATCTCAATCTAAGTTTCTACTCAATGACTATGTTATAGGGGATTGGTGTCTACTATACGTTGGTTCCTAAAAATCATAATTTCAAGAGATTGGTGTCTCTATTTAAGGTTGTAACTCCTATGGAATGGTGCCTAGAAAATCATTGTAATTCCTATATTATTTTGTGATGAAGGATTTGGACACTAGCTCTAAGCAACACTTCTCTCTATGGTTTTTCCCATTTTGGGTTTCTATTTAAATGTAGCGTTCTTTGTGTGGATGTGTGGATTTGTGTTGCTTTATTACTTTATTATTAAGAAATTCAATAATTACTTCTTTGATTTTTTGTAGTTAATGTCTAGATACATTATTAATGGTAATTAATGTTTGAAATTAAAATATACTAATTCACCCTCACCTCTTAGTATATCATTTTCCCTTCAATTGGTATCAAAGTAAGGTTCCTTGGAAGAATGTTAATATCTTGAGGTAGATTTCAGAAGGCACACTTACTAGTTCAAGGAGGTTTGTATTCAAATAAGGCACCATTTTTTTATGGATCCAATTATGTCTTTTGGATTGTATGGATGGAAGCATATTTGATGGCCCTAGGTATTAAGGTTTGGTAATCAGTTGTTGATGGTTATGAAATTCCTGATAGTCCCGCAAGAGATCAAGTTAGAAAGGAAGCTTGTGAGAATAATGCCAAGGCAAGAAATGGTATTTTGTGTATTTTATCTAACTTTGAGTTTGTGAGGATTATACATTGTAGGATCATGAATGAAGTGTGGGTTAAGTTACATAATATCTATGAGGGTGATGACAAGCTCAAACTATTGAACACACTAGAACACTCAGAGGGGGGCTGAATCATTATGCTTCAAAATTTAATCCCAATTAACGACTAATAATACCATTTAAGCATTCAAATACTTAATTAATAAAAGAAAGTAGATAAGCGCACAAACAAGAACATACTAGACACCATATTTACATGGAAAAATACACAAGGGAAAAACCATGATGAGTAATGTTGCTAGGAGCTATTGTCCTAATCCAGCCTCATAAGTAAATAACAAAACTACAACTTTGATTTAGGGTTGAACCCAACGAAGCTACTACTCTCTAAATTCATATAAGTTTTTTTGGGGATAAAACCCAAGGAAAATACTACTCCCTAATTGAAAGAAATAACAATTGAAATATGACTGACTTTATTGCTTCAACCATTGATAGTCATCAATCCTATACATTAGGTCTATAATAGATCTTGTCACACTCTACTCATGCACTCATACATCTTCACACACTTCCATGATAATATTCACATCTTTGATCTATATATATCATTTGTATGCTAGAAAAATATAAATTTAGTTAGCCATAAACAAGAGATTATGAAACTTCTAGCATGTTGGCCTACATCTTCATTGGTGGTATACAAAAATGATAAAACTGTATAGTCGTAAAACAACACCCCTTGAAATTTTACGTACATTCTTGTATCCGATTTAGTGTCCACTCCCTTAACATCTTGAGTAGGCTCATTTTAGTCCTTGCATCAGCCTTTTTTCCTCTCAGGATGCTTAAAGGCACCCCTTTTCAACAACTACTCTCACATGTCCCTTTACATAGAACTTTGTGACTTTCTTGTTCATGTCATTTTGTAGCGTGACGTGTTCAAACACTAGTGTGTCGTGCAGATGTCTGCGTGTCATGCCATCATCCTGTGATGTTTCAACACTCAAAAAACTATATGCAAGCATGTTTGCCACTTGTCTTCACCTTTTGTCAGTGGTAATGGTCTGGGATGCCTTCTAGCGACTGCAAAAGCTTCTTTTCCCTCATTAAATGATATTCTTTCAATTCATTTATCTCTCTAACTTCTAGCTTCACTCTATCATCTTGGCTTCTCCGTTTTCCCTCTTCACTCTCTTGTTGGTACATCCACCTCATTTGTTATCTAGTAGCTCCAAGATTTCATATTCTTACAAGAATCTCAAGACTTTGCAGCAGCCTTTGTAGCTCTCTTGGCTCTCACAACTCTCTCTCTTTTTTCCTTTCTTTGTCCATTTGGATTCCTTAAGCCTTGTAGCTCTATCTCATTCACTTCAAGCTTGCAAGAATCCTGGGATTCCATATCCCCTATCTACTACATCTCTACTTTGTGATACAGGTTCTCCTCCTCGAGCAGGGATTGCTTTTATAACCTACATTTTGTGATACAGGTTCTCCTTCTTGAGTGGGGTTTTCTTTTATCACATCACATTTTCTTACTTCTAACTCTCTCTATCTTCTTGGCTGTCCATGGAGGTGGGAACACCAAAATGGGGGTTTGATTGAGGCAACCCCCTATACAACACCAACAATTTCTCTAGATATTATGCATGCAGGTTTTGAAGACATTCTCATGTTGGGGACTTCATCACTTGCATGGTTCTAAGAATTTCCTTTCTTCTCCTTATCTCTATCATTTCTACTTCACTTTATTTCAGTTCTATCACTTTTTGTTACTTTGCTATATTCTGGAAGTCCTCAATAATTAGAGTAGAAGTGGCCACTTTGTAATTTTTTGAGATATTTTCACTTCCTAGTTTTTACGATATGTCAATATGCCATTGGGACGCCAGCATGCTGCACTGTCATCCATATTCTACATTACCATCTTTTGGCCAAGAGTTTGTCAACTTATCTAGAAAATCTCTATGATCTGCTCTTTCTGATTCTATAACTCTAGCATTGATTCCTTGAGGTAGTTTAGGGTGGTTCATCCCATGAGGCTCTCTAAATGAACAAAACTCATGAGTAGCGAATCCACCTTCTTTACATTTTGGTGAACTCGACGTGAAGAGGGTATTTTTCAAAAAACTAGTGTACCGTAGAAAAAATATCTCTTGCCTAATCTGGGAATAATTAATTATAAATTGGACATAATTTCACCTTGGTCTAGTGTTGTGAGGTGTTTTTCACATCCACATTAGGTCTTGGGTTGTAGCAAAATGAAGAAAATGCATGTCTTGTAAAGGTGATGTAAATGACTTTCACACTTTTCTAGACTTTTATTAAGCATTTAAGTCTAATGGTCCTTTCTTCCCTACTTTTGAATTAAATATTGTTTTGATTCAAAATTTAGCTTTTCCCCTTCTTCTATAATTAAATAATTATTTAATTATCCATTAAACTTTTCTCTCTATAATTAAATAAATGTTATATTTATTTAATTATTTATCCCTCCTTTATCTCCCCAATTAAATAATTATTTTAATTATTTAATTATCCCTCCCCTCTCCATTAAATAATTGTTTTTAATTATTTAATTTTTAACACTCCACCTTTCCTCTATAATTAAATAATTATTTTTAATTATTTAATTATCAAATTATTTGTTCTCACCTTTCCTTTTAAATAAATAAAATTAATATTTTATTTGTTTCTCCTATATTGGCCACCTAAATTAAATAATTTGTATTATTTTATTTTCTCCAACAACCTCCTTTTTTGTGCCAATCTTATCTTCCACCTCAATTCTTTATCTATCCATTCCTTTCTTCTCTCAATTAACCTCCACCCTTGATTAAGTTATTTTCTAATTTAATCTTGGCCCTTGATCATGATCCTTATTCTTAACTCTCCTCTATAAAAGGAGACCTTTAAATCCTAATTCATAATCAAGTCATTATTTATTCATCATTCATTATCCATCTCAAGTTAAGCAAGCAAGAATCAAGCATTCAAGATAGCATTCAAGCTCACTTCTCAGACATTCAAGAGCAAGATTCTTCATCCATTGTTGCAACAATTCAAGATTCATCATCATGGAAAGTTTCTAATTGAATTATTTCATGTTTCATGTTTCATTATCTTATTTCATCATTTTGGTTGAATTACCTAAATGGGGTTTGACCAAGGAAAACCCCCAATCCCTAACAATCAACATTTTCGCTCTTCCTTTGAGTGATTACAAATTTAAGTGCTTGGATGGATTGGACATGATTGAAGATTAGGATGCAAACTTGTTGAAGTCATATCCACTTTTTTAAGCTCAAAATCTACATAGAAAGTCATTTACAACTTTGGAAATCAAGGTTTCAGATCTAGACACCTGGAGGTACAGATTGGGCAGATTGGGAGCTTCATATTCCATTTTTGAGTTTTCAAAAAATCCAAAGTGGACTAATTTACCATTAGTGGTGAATGAGTCCCAATGTACCTATTTTTTGGATATTTTTGTAGATTTGGATACCCATTTGGCCAAAATGGGCCCCGGTGCAATTTTCCAAAACTGGGATTGATACACCTAGAATGGAAAATGAGTCCCACCAGGCCTAAAAATTAACATTTCTATATTTTTAGAGCTTTTTCTAGTTTCTTCAGAGTTTACAGGTGCACCTCTCCAGGTTCATTAGATTTTGTTGTTGTTTGTTTATGTTTCTAGGTCATTTTGCATACCTCATTGTGTTTTCAAACAACTTGCATGTCTTTAGTGTTGCATTAATAATCAATCTATTTTATCAATTTGTTGCATTTAGATGATTTCATTTAGGCATATTTTCATCATAATTGCACTAGTTTGAGTGAAGCACCACATTTTTTGGCCTATCCCTTTCCTTTTAGGTGAAAACCCCTAAGAGCGCAAGAGAGCACATAGTACCCAAAAATTGTTGGTTCATTTTGGTGAACCTACTTTTTGAATACCTTCTTGTCTGATTTAGAGTCCATCATATCCTACAATTAACTTGCATTGGTGAAGTTGCATTCTAGGGTTTCAAATTTTTGCATTAGTGAAAATGCATATAGGTTGCATTTTTGCATCTTAAATCATTGAAAATTTCTAAAGTTCTATATTTGCATCTTAGGTCTGCCTCATGTAACAGAGAAAACACAAAAATCAATAAAAAAATATAAAAATTCTGAAGAAAAAAAATCCCTATTGGAACCCATTCACCACCTTGGGAGAATTAGTCCCTTTGCAGCCCTAAAACTACATTTTACAACACACAAAACCTTGTTTCTACACTACTGTTTACTACCATTAACTATCTGTATTAGTTGGTTGAGTTCCTATTACATGCATTTCATTAAATCTAGCTTAATTTGGCTCATTTCATGCATTGCTTAATTTCAATTTTTCATTCACAACATTTCATTTTCAGATCATTCCATAGTATAATTGGTACATTACCTTGTTTGAAATCTAAAAAATTTCACTTCATCCTATGTCTTTACATTGCATTTTAACTTTAGATAGCTTCTATTAAATTTAAATAATTTGAAATAAGCATTGTTTGCATTCATGGCAGTTATGGATAGCATTAGATTTTTGTAATTTTCTTTTTCAGCATTAGTTCCTAGTTCATTTAGATTAGATTAATTAGAAATTGAAAACAAAAAACAAAAAACATCAAATGAACCAATTCAAAAAATGATTCAATTTAGAAAAAGCATAACTTCTAAGTCCTTTAGTAGTGCTGACTTAGACATGTTAGATGAAGCCCTTAAGGACTTCCTCTCACTAAAATCATCCACTAAAAGTTTGACACAAAAGGATGCAAGCATCGATAATCATGATAATCATAATTGTTCTTTTCTCGATATTTCTCCCATTGGTGATGAAGATATCTTGGTGAAAAAAGATACAATCATTGAATATCATGAAAGTCTTGCTTGTCTTCCTTCTTCTCCCCCTTGCAAAGACATTATGACACACGAAGCTAAAATCATGGCCACTACCCTACCTAGTCTTCATTCATCTCCCAACACCTCCCCTACTTGTGAAAATTATTTAGTGAAGAAGGTTAAAATCACGAACGATCATGACAAACACATTTGATCAACATATTGTTTGCTTCTCTCCTAAAAATTATCTTTCTAGGTAGATTATCATGGGGCAAGCAAACATCAACACTATCATGTGCAAACAAAAAATCAACCTCACTCTAAAGTATCCTGAATTGCTTGATATAGATTTACCATCATCATGAGAGTGCTTTGACAATCATAAAACCTTGAAGAAAATGTTAAGAGCTTATGATCTTGGTTATTGTCCCTCAAAACAAAAACCTTCATTCAATGTCAAAACTATCACAAAAATTCTTCCAAGACAACTTTAACTATGGTACATGTCCTAAATTGATAGACATCTCATTAAACATGTATCAAGTAGAAACTTTGTCTGCTTATCAACATAAATAAAATTAGTTGCTGCTCCTTGCTATAATTGCATGTTTTACATTCATCACAAGGAGAAACATATCAACATATCATCCAGGATCACCTTTGTCCTGCACTAAGTGGGGGAAAGGGAGTTAGTTAGCCTTCTCCCTATATGTCACTTGTCATTGTCTCTTTCAAATGGCTAGTCATTAACCTTTCATGTATATCTAAGAGAAAGCTTGGGATGTGGATGACATGTCTTAAGTTGAATCACATATGACATACTTATTCATGATGAATCTCAATTTGGAAACATATGACTTGGCATAGGGATTTCCCAGTTGGCTCTCATATCTTCTAAAATTTTTCATTTGCTACTTTAAAGAAATTGCTCACAGTGATGATGTAGCAACTGCCTTAAAGGGGGGAATACAACGATGATATATTTTGGAAAAAAAATCATGGCATGATTTTTTTTTTCTTGTGATGTGTCCTCTTCTTGGTTGTGTCATTGGGTTTAGTGCCATCCAAGAGTGTATGATCTACTGACATGGCATGATGCAAATGAGGCATCCCATGGGAAATGATCTGACACCTTGACTTTTCCTCTCTTGAAGACATTATGCGCAATGCTCCCTAAGAAGAAGACCTTACATGAACAAATAAAAATCCCCTTTAACAAAATTTTACATAACATTCAAAAGCATTTACAAAAAGAATTTTCATTGTGGTGTCTTATCAATGTTATATCAGGAGGATAACATTGGTATGGTTAGTATGATTGGAAGTTGACACGTTGGCACGACTTTCTCATTATATGGTGGGAAGTCAACACACTGGCATGACTTTCTCACTAAACCACTTCGTTTGGACAACTCTCAAAGTTCGATATTCCCAAAGTGAGCACATATTTTCCACCTTGTTCTAATTTCTATTTACTTCTTGACATTGCATGATTGCATATCTTTTTTTTCTGCATATTATACACCTTGTGTGTGTCCTCTTGTGCTTATGTTCACTTGAATTAGGATCTTGGATCTTGGGGGCTTGATTGCTTCCTTCATCTTTGCTATCCTAGACCATCCACATCGACACAATTGGACCCCACTTGAATTTCTACTTTAGTGCAAGTTTGAATCAAGTTCATCCTCTCACTAAAGTGGGGGCTAAATGTACCATAGAAAAAAGTACCTCTTGCTTGATATGGGAATTATTTAATGGTAAATTGGACATAATTTCACCTTGGTCTACTGTTGTGAGGTGTTTTTCACATCCAAATTAGGTCTTGGGCCCTAGGAAAATGAATAAAATGTATGTCTTGTAACTATGTATTAAAGTGTTGTAAATGACTTTCACACTTTTCTAGAAAAGTTTATTAAGCATTTAAGTCTAATGGTCGTTTCTTCCCTACTTTTGAATTAAATATTATTTTAATTCAAAAGTTAGCTTTTCCCTCTCCTTCTATAGTTAAATAAATGTTATATTTATTTAATTATTTATCCTTCCTTTATCTCTCCAATTTAAAAATTATTGTAATTATTTAATTATCCCTCCCCTCTCCAATAAATAATTGTTTTTAATTATTTAATGTTTAACACTCCACCTTTCCTCTATAATTAAATAATTATTTTTAATTATTTAATCATCTAATTATTTTTTCTCACCTTTCCTTTTAAATAAATAAAATTAATATTTATTTGTTTATCCTATGATGGCCACCTAAATTAAATAATTTTCATTATTTAATTTTCTCCAACAACCTCTTTTTCTATGCCAATCTTATCTTCCATCTCAAGTCTTTATCTATCCATGTCTTTCTTCTCTCAATTAACCTCTGCCCTTGATTAAGTTACTTTCCAATTTAATCTTGGCCCTTGATCATGATCCTTATTCTTAACTCTCCTCTATAAAAGGAGACCTTTAAACCCTAATTCATAATCATGTCATTTTTCATTCATCATTCATTATCAATCTCAAGTTAGGCAAGCAAGAATCAAGCATTTAAGATAGCATTCAAGCTCACTTCTCAGACATTCAAGAGAAAGATTCTTCATCCATTGTTGTAGCAATTCAAGATTCATCATCATGGAAAGTTTATAATTGCATTATTTCATGTTGCGTGTTTCATTATATTATTTCATCATTTTGGTTTAATTGCCTAAACGAGGTTTGACCAAGGCAAACCCCCAATCCCTAACAATCGACATTTTCTCTCTCTTCCTTTGTGTGATTGCAGATATAGGTGCTTGGATGGCTTGGAAATGATTGAAGATTAGGTTGCAAAATTGTTGAATTCATCTCCACTTTTGCAAGGTCAAAATCTACACAAAAAGTCATTTACAGCTTCAGAAATTAGGGTTTCAGATTCAGACATCTTGAGGTACAGATTGACCAACCGGGAGCTTCAAATTCCATTTTTGAGTTTTCATAAAAATCCAAAGTGGACTAATTCACCATTAGTGGTGAATGAGTCCCAATTTGATGTAAGCAGGGGAGGTTCTGAAACACACTAAACAAAAAGTCAATCACTACAACATTTTTCAAATCATCAAACTCATAAACTTACACAATCTCATCCAATCCACTCTATTCCTCGTAGCCTTGCACATAGACCAAATTGAGTAAATCTTCACATTGAGTTCCTTTCAAAATAAGACCAACAAATTTTTAGGGACCCATTTTGGGGTTCAAAAACATATCAACAAATCTCAATGTGTTACTTTGTAATAATTCCTTCAAAACTATATTTTTCACACCAACTAGGCCTCAATTAGGCCTCTTTTCCAAATGACCTTGCCTCTAAACCTTTCACCAACCCTCAAACCACAGAATCCACAACTTATTTGTAGAAAAACTCACCCTAAAGAGCCAAAATAGAAAACCCTCTTATTTCTCCTAAAACCTAGGGTTTTATTGGAAATCGCATATCCAACCTTTATACAACCTTTTCAACACCTCAAACAGGTCCAATAAGGCCTACACATACTCATTTCTTCAAGAAAACCTGCTGCCCCAACCCTTTTCGCACTTCACCATCACTAAGCCTCACAATTTCATTGGAAAACTCATTTTTTACTCCTAGGGCATCATGCCCAATTCACTATTTGGCCTTTGGGTATGTGCAGGATCATGATGGGCCAAAAAGTGGCAATATTATGGGTATTTGTAGGGTATGTGGCTAACAACATTTTTTTTACC
>VDFB02281492.1:720128779-720146193 GCA_007258455.2 Sequoia sempervirens
CTTCAAAACAACATTTATAGGACCCTAAGACCCATTATTTTTTATCTAAAGGCTTGTTTCACTTGAGAAATCACTTAAATCCTGACAAACAACATTCAATTCATCCATATCCTGAAAACCCACCTTCAAAAACCACTGGTGGGACCCATTCACAACCTTGGGCGAATGAGTCCCCTCTGGTGGGACCCATTTTCCAAGGGTGGCGAGTGAGTCCCTTTTGAGGGAAATTTCAATTTTGAGTAGGAATTCAATTAATTCAACTTAATTTTTTAGTGAATGTCAGCCTCTTAGGTCTAAATAACAGGAAAATTAGGTGTTATTGCTTATAAATACTCATTTTAAGTCATTTTACACATCTTTTTGTCATTTCACAAAAGCAATTTCTTAAGTAAAGTCTTCTACAACAAGTTTCAGTAGTAAAGTTGAAGTTTTAGGGCAGCAAACAAGGGTTTTTGCAGGTCTTGAAGCTCACTTTTTGGATCAAAGTTCAACATTGCAAAGAGTTGATGATGGATTCCTATGGTGATTCATGAAGAAATCTAAGTTGAGAAGATGCAACTAGCCATCAAATCACACCTAAATAATTTTTTTGAAAGTGATTCCATCTTCCATTTCTTCTCTATCTTAATTAGATTAAGGTTTAATTTTCATTTATATTCCTTTTGCATGTCATTTTGTCTCCATTTTTTATGTGTAATAAGATTTCTAGGGTTGATATCTTGCATCATTCAAATGATATTTGCATTTCTTATTCTTGCACAATAGAATAGGGTTTTTCACACACTTCAGACTTTTCTAGTCTTTAATACATCTTAAAGCTAGGGTTTTATGGACATTTTTCTCCATTCAAGGTTTAATTACCAAATTAGGAGTTTGAACAAGGAAAACCCCCCATTAGACAAACAATTTTAAGTTGTTTTGCAAGAATTTTCTAAGATCCTGATTTGGGTTTCTGTCAGAAAGTGTTGTCCAGGTGTCAAGGTGTAGAACAATGACTTGAAATTTTAGAAATTTGAAAGTGGACTGATTCTCCATGCATGGCGAGTGAGTCCCTCCTAAGGTGTTATTTTGAGTTAGATGCAGATCCAGACACCCAATTAGCAGAAAATAGATTCTTTGCAGAAAAAACCTGACCTGGGACTAATTCGCCCAAGGTGGCGAATGAGTCCTAGTTAGCTCAAAATCAGATTTGTCAAATTTCTAGATCGCTTTCCAATCCTCTTAAACTTCTCAGGTGCACACATTCTGAGATTTGGATTTTTGTTTAGTTTAATTTGTATTTTCATTCATCATTTTAAGCTTTTTACAAACTTCATTGTGTTTTCAAACATTGCATATTCCTTAGGTTTTTCATTCAAATCCAATCAATTACTTAGCTTAGTTGCATTTAGATCTTCTCATTTAACCTTAATAACATCATACACATCTTAATTTGAGTGAACCATATTTATTTTTGTGATGTTTATCTCTCTCCTTTTAGTTGAAACATCCTAAGAGTGTAAGAGTAGTGTATAATCCTCACGCCAAAAAATATATGGTTCAGAAGGGACCCCATTGTGTGGCACATCGGCATGGAGGGAAGTTTAGCTCCTTTGTTAGAAATTCTAGTGGGTCATGATGAAAAGATGTTGACTCAATTTGTTGGTTTATCGAGAGATGAAAGAGTCACCATGGGAGGAATTTAATTTGAGGTTAACAAGGAAGTGATAGCCAAGGTGAAGAGCCTTTCCTACAACGATAAGAAGCACACCAAAACTCAAGACCTTGAGAGCCTTAATGCCTTTTTTAGGGACAATGAGAATTCAATTAAGAAGTAGTTGGGATTTGACAAAGAGGCGCTTCCTAAACCTTGGGACAAGGTGTGTCTTTCTCTCATGGAATACATTACTTTAGAAGAAAGATTTAAGGTTTTTTAATTTTATCATCTATCATTGCTAAACCACCCAAGGAACAAAATGATCCTTAACTTTCCCTTCTTTCTTTTGACCTCCCTTGAAAACTCGATAAAGGAATCTCTTGATGTTGTTTCTCAAAACCCTGATCATCCACCTCACCTGCCTCTACACCAAGGCCTCATTCTTAGAATCTTTCACTTCCATTTTTCTCCATTCCCCCCAAAACTTATCTTTGTTGTTCATGGGGAAGAATTGGAACCACCTAACCTAGCCTCTAGGAAACTGTCCCACTTCTTTTGTGGATCTAAAGAGAACTTCCCCCCCCTCATTTGAAATTGAACCCCGTGTTGCACCTAAATATAAACCCACAAAAAAGAAGAAGGGGGAGGTTGGGTTGGCTCATTCCAAGGTTGCAAATAGATTGTGCAAGCTAAAGAACAACCCCACCAAGTTGGATAACAAACCTACGACAAACAAGAAAGGGAAAAAAATACTATGTGCAAGGTGGAGTTTCCAATCATTGACAATGAGGGAAAGATTGCTACAGTAAATGAATCCTAAATTGAAACTATTGTGGCCACAAGTATTTACATGGGGACGGAGCAAAAAAGCATCAAGAGGTCTCATAGATTGGCAAAGAACAAGAAAGGGATACCGGTGAATGAAATTTCTAGCGATTTTCAGTGGACTGGTGATAGAGTTGAATGTAAGAAGGATGCTATTGAGGAGAAAGAGGATTTTTTGGAGGGTCCCAGCCATTTCTCAAATAGGTATGTGTAGGATCATCATAGAAAAAATAGGCCCTTAAGTGGCAAAAAAATCAGAAAAATCAGAGTTAGGCAACTTGACATAAAAATTTGAATAAGTTATCTATATTATTTAAAAAATATGTAAAAATAGAATTTTTAGAAAATTGAATGTAGTTTCTAAAGTACCGTTTTCTTTTTTTTTAAATCTATTTGGTGAAAATTTGAAATTTCAATGTAGTAGTACTTAAATTTAGGAAAAATAAAGTAGGTGTAATAATAGAGCCACCCTAACCACAATAAAATGATAATTTTTTTATAATATTTTAGATATAAGTAAAGGACTAGTGTCGATATGATGCAATTTTTGTAATTTTTTCCAAGTAAATAATTAATTGTAAATTTTTTATTACAAATTTTAAAAAATATAAAGCTTCGTGTCACGACCACCTTAACTTCGGTCAAAACTTCATAAAATTCATTTTTTTAATCTTATAGTATGTGAAGCATAGAATGTGATGCATGTTTTGGATTCAAAAATGTGATACCAAAGCTATAGATGTTTTCAATTAGCCTATCAATCAAGACTTTAGTTGTAATTCAAATAGAAAATGAATAATAATTATTTATTAAATTCAAGTAAAGCATAATTTATATTGGTGGAAAGCTAAAGAATATCCTTTAAAAACCCTTTTCGTTTCATCAATTCTGGGTAAAAAAATTCGTCAGCCACATGGGCCATCATATTAGTTACATATTGCCACTTTTTGGCCCATCATGATCCCGCACATACCCAAACCTAAAAAAAATGCTCAAAGAGGACTCCACCCACTCTTTGGATCCTAGGGCCATTGAACAAGAGATGACTGAGAGGATGAATGACAAGGCGAAGGACATTAACAAGCTATAGGAGCAGGTGGTGAAATTTGAATGGAAATTTAATAGGATGATGCATTTCACCATTATGATAATTTACAAATCTATTGTCACTCTCTCTGATGTCATCAAGGAGGAGGTCGACATGCTTACCGAGGGTGAAGGTCCTAATTGGATTGGGGATGATGCTTTAAATCTCCTCAAGGTATGTACAGGATCATGATGGGCCAAAAGTGGTGATATGTAACTAATATGATGGACCATGTGGCTGATGACTTTTTTTTTACCCAAAATTGATGAAACGAAAAGGGTTTTTAAAGGATATTCTCAGATTTCCAACAATATAAATTATGTTTTACTTTGAATTTAATAAATAATTATTATTTACTTTCTATTTGAATTACGACTAAAGTTTCGATTGATAGGCTGATTGAAAAATATCTATAGCTTTCAAATAGTATCACATTTTTTGAATCTAAAACATGCATCACACTTTATGCTTCACATAATATAGGATTAAAAAAAAAAGAATTTTATGAAGTTTTGACCAAGTTAAGGTGGTCAGACATACACGTTTTATATTTTTTAAAATTTGTAATAAAAATCATAATTAATTATTTACTTGGAAAAAATTACAAAAAAATATGCATCACATCGATTAGATGAGTCCTCTAATTATATCTAAATTCTTGCAGGGTACATCATTTATTGTGGTTAGAGATTGAATTGATTGAGACACCTACTTCTTATTTTTCCACAATTTAAAGTACTAGTGCATTGAGAATTTCAAATTTTCATAAATAGATTTTTTTTTTTTTTTATAAATAAACCTAGTAGTTTAGAAACTACATTCAATTTGCTACGAATTCTATTCTTACATATTTTTGAAATAATATAGATAACTTATTCAATTTTTTACGTCAAGTTGCCTAACTCTATTTTTTTTATATTTTTGCCACTTAAGGGCTTGTTTTTTCCATGATGATCCTACACATACCCCTTATTCAGAAATGGAAAGGTGTTGCCAATTAGTTGGTTGTTTTGTTTGTTTTTGCTAGGTCTCTATTGTCTATGTGTCATGTCTGATATCTTTTTGGTCTAGATATTTTTGGTTTGGTATCTATGATGTACTATTGAACTTGGTTCCTTTTTTACCCTTCAGGATCTTCATGTAATGGGTACAACACCCAGTAAATGTTGCTTAACTTATCAAAAATTATGGACTATTGTATTCTAAAATTCAGCGATTGATAATGAAATTTAAATGCAAATATGATAAGGCATTTAGCTTTATGACTATATAATGAATGTTGTTTTATGAGAATTTTGAACCTTGACTATATTTATCCTAAAAGTGCATATTTTTACCAATATAGTTCCTTAGATCTTGTGTTGAATATTTTCTTGATAAAGGATCAAGTGTACTAGGGTTGAGGTTAGGTTCAGGACCATGGATTTATCCTTCAAGTCTATATTTGACCCTATACCATGTTTACCCCTACTCTATTTTTCATTTTTTTAATCATCAAATTTTGTTATCTTTTCTAATATCTATTGGCTAACAATATTGAAGTACATTGAAAGGGTTGTCATAATGTTGTAAAGAGACATGTCCTATTAGGTCAACCCTTGATATGTATAAAATGATCGACCAACAAAGATCTTCTTGCAAAATCAAAACAATCCACAAATGAGAATATGCAAAATGATAAAATATCATATGTATGTGATGTGTTATAAAATGTACAAATGAGCCTTGCTTGTAAAAGCAATGATGGAGAGTTGAGAAGGTAGGAGTCAAACATTGACTACCCCTCCAAGTATGAAATAAGTGTAGGAATTTATGGACAAGTGTTGAGACACTTGGTGAGTCTACATGAGGTGAGACAAAAGTCTATATAATCTCTAAGTGAAATTAAGTGTAGTTTGAATAGGACTCTACTAAGGAGGCTAAAATCTAACTAGTTTTACCCTTGTTCATTTTTTGGATAATTGGAGGCTCTCAATAATTCTTTCTACTTTTATATTAGAGCTAAGAAATCTTGGGGTTGGATTCATGATTTTCTTAGCCTTTTTTATGCCTTTTCCTTTTTTATGCATATGGGTTCATTAAGATCTCATCCTTGTCTCCCTTTCAAGTATACTTAGTTTTCACATGATTTTAGGGTGTATACTCTCTTTATAATTTAAATAGTTAGAAGTACAATTTATTTTTTAGGATGTTCTACTATTGATCATTTATCTTTAAACACTAATGCTACAATTTTCTCTTATTTTCTTATGTAGATGTAGGTGCAAACTCACAAATTTTTATGTGAGGTTGACCATTTGTAGGATATTTTGGACCAATAGTGTAATGATCCTTATATTGTTGCTTGATTTATGCATGCATCCTTGTATCCTCTTTCATAACACTAGTGAGGCTTGTTGGTTCTCCAAATTGAACCAAATGAAATGAATCCTATAGACCAACCACTTTCTAATGATCAGATTCAACGGGGGATTTGGCCAACTGATAAGATTCAGTCAAAGACTAAGATCTTCTACACTTCTGGCTTTGCAGAACCAAGGTGGGTCAACCTATACAATACCTAAAAACTTAATTCACTCATACACATACATTGTTTTTCATAGCAGATGATTCCCAATGAAAATATACCAAGGAAAGCATTGACAACCTCAAATATGGCTACATTCTCATTAACTCAACACTCACTCAGCAATTGGGAAGTAGGACAACACCAAACAATAGGGATTTAAAATGATTTTGAATTTTTAAAATGTTTTTGAGATGCACTAAGGTGGAAGATAAATCAATGCCTAATTCTGGGCCATGGAGTCAAACACATAAAATAAATTCATCAACAAACAAACTTCAACCAGTGGATCTTAACTTGTTAATGTGTTGCATCAACTATTCGTGTCTTACACCAACAATCCCACTCCTATTATCAATCAATATTTTCTTACCAAATCCAACCTGCACACTTCAATCACAATCATCTATTCAAAGTATTTAACCATTTCTTTGAAATAGACCCACAAACAGATAAAACAATCTCATGAAATTGAGATGCCAAACTCAAAGATACTTGGAATTATTGAATTTAAATGATTGAAAATATACAAATCTAGAGACAATTTGAAGATATTCATGAATGTGCAAACACTTTCATGATTTATTTGCATAAACTGGTTGTATTTGCTAATGAAATCTACATTTACAGCTTATAGACACAAAATGACTCAGAAATTCAACATTTCTCTATCTACCTGGCCCCATACAAAACCTCAGAATGCTTACAAATAAGAAGAAAAGAGAAGAAATAGAATAAAAGAAAGATCCATAAGAAGCCCTAAAGCTGATCCGAAGATTCCATCTGGAAACCTCTTCACTATTGATCAACAGAAACAAAGCTTCTCTCCTCTCTCTGCAACCAACTTATTCTTCCTCTCAAATCTGCCTTTGCTCTTGAAACAAAAAATATGCCCGTATGAAGAAATTTCACCTCATTTTACTCTTCTATGTGAAAATATTTTCTTGCCCATGAAAAACTCTTATTTCTTGCATTTTATTTCTTTGCATTGTTGTATACTTTACCTTCAACAAATATTTCAAAGTCATATTTTGTTTCCCAATAAAGAGAGTACCTCATCAATAATTTCCCATGCACAAAAAACATAAATATTTCATTTGAAATATTTAATCACTCCACATGCCACTTAAAATCAGTATTCACCTATTCTCCACCAAGTAAAGTATATTTTTCACTTACTTTGAATTCCCAGTAACAAATCATTTCATTTGGCCCTTGGTGAATATTTTTACCTCTTACCACGAAAGGCCTTCAAGCAAAAAAAGAATTACCGGTGAAACTCACCTTCATTTTACATATAAGAGGACATTTAAAATTATATCGGGCCTCCTTTTAAAAAAAATTCAAAACCTCATCACAGGAAAAAAATTAACTTTACTTTTGGACTTAAGAAAATGAGCTTTCAAAATATTAAAAGATCAAGCCCGACCATTCATATACTCGCTCACCCTTAAAGGTTTACCATTTAATATTTCATCTGGCCAAAAACCCCTCTCAAAAGTCATTACCCACTCATTCACAATGCCTCGGGTCCACACAAGCCACGTGTCACCCTCTCGCCAGTCCCACGGGAATTAACGGGTGCACAGGTTGGAGGCGCAGGCCATCGGGCAACAGTTGAGATGTGGCTGCACTAAGATCTCCATCGTTGGTCTCTTTTCTTCCCTGTTGTGCCCTAATTTATCTTCCCGAGTTTTCACTATCCTCTGCATTCGCATAACAATGGTGGAAGCTTCTCTCTGTTTGCAGCATTTGAAAGTTATGAAAGCCTTTTCAATATATCCATTTCCATTGCCAGCACCGATCTACCCTCAATTGTTGCGAACAACCCTCATTCAAATCTTCCCTGCATCTACAATGGTTCCCCCTGCATCTCAAACACAATTATTTATTCTTTATATGTTGATGGTTGTCTCATATTGCATTTGCTTCACAGTTTCTAAAGCATTTTCAACAAATTCATTTTCTACATTGGTATCATTCGTAGCACTGTCCAGCAGGTGATGGTGTTTTAAGATCTATGTTGGCGCGGTGAAGACTTTCAACAAATCTATTGTACATGCATAATAATCATGACATTCCTTGAGACCACATTAATTTTAGTGTTGTTTATTCCCAACACTTTGCATGCACTTCAATGTTTCTTATGCTATTTTTGGAGGTTTCCTCAGTTCACAACAAACACCTTAATCCAAATTGGTGTATCCTCTTATCAAGCGCGAGTGGCTACTTCAGTATGCAGCGTAGGTATTGCATGGCTCGCACCAATTGCATTTGCTAGAGAGTTCTAAAGGATTTTCAACATAAAGATATTTGTGTCTATTCAACGGTCATGGCATGTCCCTGCTAACTTCATCTGGTGGCTGCACATACTTTAATTCAAACCGTTCCTTCTCTGTTCTAATTTGAAAGTTTCTAAAGCGTTTTAAAAATTCCTTTTGTGTTTCGGCCTGCCCTCATTTTCCTCTGCGCGACCTCCACTCCATGCATGCTCTGAAAGCTTCTAAAGCCTTCTCAACAAACATATTCTATGCATACCACTAAACTGTAGCCTACACTCTACATGCCTCGATGGATGCTCATTTCCTATGCCTTGTATCTCCGTCCCGCTGCATCGAGCTCCACCATGGTTGCCTTTAAATTTTGATTGCATTAGACTATCCTTTCGGTCATCTATCCCTTTTACATTTGATGGTGCCCCTGTTTATGCTTTTAATTTATGCGCATATGTCCAACTGAGCATTATAGCTTTGATGGAATTCCATACCCTATTTGAAGCTCCAAGTTGCCTATTTGGAAATTCCTAAAGTCTCTTATACAAATACATTACTTGCATAGGCAGCGTGCCCTCCATTGCGTTCATGGTGGTGCCCAAGTGTATTTTCAATTTTGTGGCACCCTTCATTTTTTATTTGCCTTAAAGATTCTAAAGCTTTTAAACAAATCATTTTAAGCATTGCTGCAAGCTCCATTTTATGTACTGTGCTGAGTATTCTTTCTTTGCATTGCACGGGATGGAGAGATGTCAATTTCATTGCCAATGATATTGGCTTTTAAAGTTTTGAAGACTTTTCTCTAAACCTACCATGGATTTGCAATGGCATTTGCTCTTAAAACTTATAAACTCTTTTAACTTTTCTCCATTTTGTGAAGGCATTAAAATTGGTGCATTGCTGGTGCCAAATGCATTTGCTACAGAGTTTCTAAGGATTTTTTAACACCATTAGTGTATGCAACAATTTAATTTTCTTATATTTTTTTAAAGGCTTTTAACAAGTTCACTTTGGTGCATTTTAGTTATATTTGTTGTTGCCTTCTATTCTGTGAATGATGTAATTGTTTTAATGAAGTAGAAGCTTCATTTATTTTTGCCTATTGTTCATGGAATATTGTACTTGCTTCAACAAATGTGACAGGAGTGTTGTGTTTTAGGTGGATTTATAAGAAGGATTATTAGAAAAAACTTCAGTGATCTAGTTGTCACAATGTGATAGCATTTGCAAAGATCTTCAAAGCATGTTTAGCACTATAGGATGAATGCTGGTTACATGACTCCATAGCCCATTTCTTTGCACTGGTCCACTATTATGTTTTTGTTGCTTTCATTTTGGCCCTAAATTCTTTAAATCTATAACCATTTCAATTCTATTTTGTGAGTACTTGTATATGCCATGTTCTCCATGCTGGTTGATGGAATTCATTCAATATCTTGCCAATGTTGAGTGATATTTTAGGCTTCTCAGCATAATTCTATGAGAACATTATCTGTTAAGCAATATCCCATTAATTGTGTGTTATAATCTTTAGGTATTGCTAAAGGGTCACCCCCTAGGTCTTACCAAGCCTGAAGTGTAGGGGAAATGTGTTCTAATTCCATTTCTTGTTAGTTGGACAAATCCCCCATTCAATTTGATCATTAGAAAGTGGCTAGTCTATAGGATTTAACTGGTCTCCAGTTCAATTTGGAGCACTAACAGAATGACAACTCTGCTAGGGAGAATTTGAGAAAATCCTGATAAAAGAATCTAGCCTTAAGAGTCATTGCATAGAGTCATACCATTTTCCATTTTGAATTTAGTTCAAATATTGAAGGATCTCAAACCTGGAGAAATAATTGTTGCAGTGAATCTGATTATTTTATGATTTGTGGTGCTCTATTGGTGCAACAAACTCATAAATAAATTTACATATGAAAGAACATCATAATGCTTGAAGTTTAGTCCTCTACAAAGAGAGGTGGCGAATCTGTCAAGAACCTGATGAAGAGGTAAAGAAAAGTTCCAAATCTACAACATTTCTAGAATAATTTGCAGCATCTGCAATGTTTCTGGGTATTTTTCACTCTTGGTTTTCAAGAAAATTGTGTATGAAAGCCATATTTGAACTTCTTAGGAAAATTTTTGTTTCCCTATGGAGTGATTTAGCACTAATTGAGGGAAAGGATAGTAAATTTAAGTTTTCACACTTCCATTTGTTGGATCTATTGAATGTAATTATAGTTCATTGAAAGAGTTTTATCTAGTGCTCAAATCTTTACTAAATTGGATGGTTTGAATGCATTTGAACATCTTATAGATTTCCATCCATTTGCATTGTCATATATTTCAAGTCCAGGTTGTCTTTATGTCATTAATTCTCATAGTTTTCCACCATTTGGTCATGCTTGTGAGTATGCACAATTAGTGAGCCTTGATTTGTAATATTCATGGATCATAAAGTAGCCATCTTTGTAGACACTTTGAGATAACTTGTTAAGAAGTGTCAGAAGTCTGATAATCTTCACAGATTTAACACCTCAAAGTGCAAGACTCCAAGAGTGCACAAGTCTAAGATAAGACTTGAATGGAAAGTAGTATTTGAAAGGGAACTTAAAGAGATGAAAGACACTAGTTGTTTCAACAAGCCTTATTAAGAGACAGTCATATTGTGTCTACTTGAAAAATTGTTGCACCATTTGTCAATTCCTTTGACCCATTGTATGATCAATTAGATTTGTCATGGGTTGATTACAAAACTTAGATTATGTCAACTCAAGAATACAAGGAGATGCCTAGATTTGATGGATACAATATTTGTGAAGGAAATGCACATGAGTATGTGCAGGATCATGATGGGCCAAAAGTGGCAATATAATGGCTATTTGAAGGGTATGTGGTGACTTTGTTTTACCCAAAATTGATGAAATGAAAAGGGTTTTAAAGTATATTCTAAGGTTTCCACCAATATAAATTATGCTTTACTTTAAATTTAATAAATAATTATTATTCATTTTCTATTTGAAATATGACTAAAGTCCTGATTGATAGGCTGATTGAAAAACATCTATAGCTTTCAAACGATCACATTTTTTAATCTAAAATATGTATCACATTCCATGCTTTGCATACTATAGGATTACAAACAAAAATTGAATTCCATGAAATTTTGACCAAGTTAAGGTGGTTAGATGGATGAATTTTTATATTTTTTAAAAGTTGCAATAAAAAAATCATAATTAATTATTTACTTGGAAAAAAATTACAAAAAATATGCATCACATGGGACATGAGTCCTATACTTATATCTAAAATCTTATAAAAGAATATTACCATTTTATTGTGGTTAGGGTGGTGACAAGCACCTACTTCTTACTTTTTCCCGAAATTTAAGTACTCTTGCATTGAAGTTTCAAATTTTCACCAAATAAATTCTTTTTTTTTCAAATAAACCTAGTAGTTTAGAAACTACATTCAATTTTCTACAAATTCTATTCTTACATATTTTTGAAATAATATAGATAACTTATTCAAATTTTTATGTCAAGTTGCCTAACTCGATTTTTCTGAATTTTTTGCCACTTAAGGGCCTATTTTTCCATGATGATCCCGCACATACCCACATGTTAAAATATTTTCCAACTTCATGGAGAAACATTCATTTGGATATCAGGATATGTGGATGAGATTCTTTGTTAGATCCCTTGAAGCAAGAGCTCGGGATTGGTATCTATGTTTTTCTGAGAAGTAATTTCCTTGCTAGGATAAATTAGTGAATGCTTATAGAGAAGAGTTTGAAAGAGAAACCTCTGAGCTTGTCATGAGGTTAAAGTAGATCAAGAAACAAGATGAAGAGTCAAGTGTTGAATTCAGTCATAGATTTGCTATTACCCTGTCACTAATCCCAAAAAATTTCAGACCTAGTACTCCAAATTGTATCCATATATATTTTGAAGCTTATGAAGAAGGATCTAGTTCATTGTTAAAATATTTTGAAATACTGAGTGTGCAGATGGCTTACACAGTTTTGGATAATTTCGAGAAACAGAGGAATGAGTATGTGCTAAGTTTGTTTTCTTTAGCTTTGGGTAAACATACTGATGAAACCAGGAATTGTGTGAATCTTGACATATGATCATATCTCTTTAATTTCAAATTCAAATAAATGCATACTTGAGGAAGTAGAACATGAGAAGGATGCATCATCAAGTGATGAGAAAGTTGTCTTTGAACAACTTACAAAAGAAATGTACCCAAATAAAATCTGCAGCCGAGTCTTCTGAGCCAAGAACATGATGAAGAATATCAGTTGGATTTACTCTTTGAAGAAGAGATGTGCAATCAACAATGTGATGATACAGTTGATCAAGTCAATCCTACATGTGATGAATGTAGTCTTGATGGAAGTCTCCATGATGAGACAATGCAATTTTTTGATTTAACAAATGCTCTTGAGAAGGTCAATATATCAATTGCAAGTGAAGAAGTATGTGATGAAATACAGTTTGAAAAATTAGCCACAAGTAGCTGCAATGAGGAAACCATTGATGGTTTTCAACTTGATAAAGAAGATATTTTTGTTTATCCTCAAGAGAATGAAAGTGACAAGTTGGATGAAGACACCTAGCTGAATATTGGAATGCAAAATGATGTGGATTGTTGTTATGATAGCCCAAAAGTGAGCGAGAATGAACAAATAGATAGCCTATTCTTTATGATGGGTGGGGACCATGCTTCTGACAAGGTTGTCAGTAATTCAATCTCTTATGATTGGGGAGATCCTGTTTATGATCAGACCATTGAGTTTTCAGATTTTTAAGATGATGACATAATGGGATATCTTGATTTGCAATTTGATAGTGCATTCAATTCCAATGAAGATCAAAAAGAGGAAGTGGTTGAGAGGATAGATCAGAGTAATGATCTATTGAGTTGTGAACAAATTTCAAATCTGCTAACCACCAAATATCAGAGATGTACACATGAGAACAACTCTCAGTTGTTATGTGCTACTCCTATTTTCTTTGACATTGGTGATGACCTTCAAGATGCAAGCTATGATGCATGTGTCTTTGATCTTCCTTCCAATTATGAACTAGCTGATCATGATGATGATGATGTGAATGAAGACAAGCAACCATTTGATGGTAATGATGCACTGTATGATGAGTATGAAAGTGAGCATGATGATGCAAACTCAAAAATATGTTTTGATGAGTTTGAAGTAGTAGATGACCATGAGTTTTATGCATCCAATGAGCCAAGTTATGAAGATTGTAATGCAGATTTTGACAAGTCTATGTTTGTTGACTCGAATGAGCCTAGTCATGAATCTTTTCATGTGAATATGAATGATGATTTCAATGCGAAATAAAATTATGCTTCTGAATCAGAATTGCTTATTATTGAGCAAACTAGTGATGCTAAAGATGATGATACCTTATGCTTAGAAGATGACAAGATGACTACAAATGATGATCAATCAGAAATCTCTAATGACTCTTAATACCAGCATGATGAAGAAAAGTTACAGAGTGTGCCAATAGATGAGTGTATCTCTTTGCATACACTTGGAGATAGTTTGCATGATGAGCCAGATACTTTGGTAAGTTCTTGTGATGGTTTGAATTTTGATATGCAAACTAGTGATCAGATTGAGCTTAACAGTTCCAGCCACAAGGCAGAATGTGAGTGTTATTTTTGTCAACTAGAAAAAGTTTTCATAAAATGTGGCAATGTGTGAGATACCGAAGCAAGTCATTTTTAGCTTGAAAATGTTGATGATATTGAATCGTGATTTCCTATTAGAGGTGCCAATATGCTAAATCAGATAGATAGTTGTGATCAAGTTGTGCTTCATATGGTCCGGATCACATTTTGAATGTTGGGCGCATTTGGATATAAAATTAAAAAATGAAGAGAGTGAGAGTGATGTGGCATATGCATTTGGTTGCCACTTGATGACAAAGATAAATATAGAGCAAGTTTCTAATTGCACAAAGGTAGCCTAATGCTTGTGTTTGCAAAAATGCAATCACTCAAGTTGTGTTGGTGTGACAAGGGCCAACATGAGTTGAGGGAGATCAAATATTTTTATAGAATTGTATTTGACAGAGGTGAATGTTGACTCCCCTTTTCATTTGGTGGCATGGGGTCACCAGATGAAGTTGAAAAAGAAGAATGAATAAAGGAGCAATTTGACAACACTTGATGTACTCAGAATTCGGTCTACTCCCTAGAGATCTAGAATCTTGCCATGCCCATAGGGGCATAAGCATCCCTAGTCGTAATCTACTATTGACACTCTCAAATTTCCCAAATTTGAAGTGTCCATTTCAAAAATTTTCCTTTGCACTTTTAGAAGTGCACCCGATGAATCTGCCTGAATGACCTACTTTAGAGGGTCATAATTTGGAGCCTATTGATTTTCATGCAAAACCCATTTGCAGAAACACTCATGTGACCTATGTGAGTGAACATGCCAATTTTCAGCTTCCCACAATGAGTTTTGTTAGGGTCTTGAAAAGTGAAGCTGGAGGATTTTGACACTTTTCTGCCGTTTGAAAACTTTCAGTTTGCAAAGTAACCTCCCGTTTGAACTTTCATTTTGCAACCAGTTGATTGTCATGCCAAAATGATTGTTTCTTTGTATTTTCCATACAAAAAATGAGCTCACATGTCGCCTTTGAGGCCTGAGTTGATTTACTATTTTAGTAGAGATCAAAACCAATGCAATTTATCAATTTGCATTTGCATTCCCTCGAAGATTTTTGAGAAGTCAACTTTGACCTTCGGTATCTTTTGATGGTTGATGATTCAAGCTAATCTCTCTTGCACACATGTTCACTGTTCCAAAGTGATCTATTGTGTCTAGTGGTAGCTCACCAGGAATTGATTTGGTACCTTTTCAATTAGGTGATTTCATGAGTTTTAATTGGTTCAGAACAACTAATTGTTGTAGAAAGTTCAACTAAGCAACTTTTACAGCAAGTAACTTTCACCTCGAGACACCTTTTGTCAAGCCATCTTTTGTATTGCATTCTCTAGACCAATGTCTACGTTCTTGCAAATTTTTATGTCTCTAGGAGGTCGTTTGCTCAGTCTTCAAGGCCAATTTTGGAGCTAACTTGGCCAGTTTTCATCATTTTTCAAAATGTCAGAAAATAGATTTTGGTGAAAACCTAGTTTATGTTTTCACTCCTGAAATATTTAGAAGTTGTCTAAAGTCAATTTGAGCCTGAAAGTTGTATGAAAACGAAAAAAAAAATTAGTTGGGCCCATGTGGGGACCCGACATACTTCACTCAGTTATGAAGATGTAAGTGTTACAATGTTGCATTTAGGGGAAGAAAAGTGATGACACTGGTCCAAGCAAAGAGAGATCAAATGACCATAAATTAATGTTGGAATTTGTATATCTATATGACAAGCATCAAGCGTCAAGGAACCAATGTCGGAGTTTGAGGATCTATATGTGGTCAATTGTTGGTAATGGATGGCTAATTTCAAACAATTAAAAGTTTGGATGGGGAAGTTGACAAATTATTATATGTGGCCAAAATCATTAGTGCTTTCACATTAAATCTCACTATTTCTTTTGAAGAAGAGATACTAGAGCATGAGAAGAGTTTGGGGCATGAAGATTCAAAGGTCCCCTAACATTTAGGGTGAGACCAATTACATGATCACAAGATGGAATTACTTTCACAGCATCATAGTTCAACAATTGATGCAATAGAATATGTGAATGCCTCAGCTCCAACAGCTTATGTATCAAAGTGGGTTTGCTATAAAGGCTTTGAAAGCTTTTAATCAAATGCAATAGGCATAAGTAAAGCCCAAGAACTTCAATGATGAAGACATGACATCCACCAATACATGGAGGTGCACGTAGTAAGATAAGGTATAGATATTGGTGTGAGTGTTCCTTGGTTTGCTTGCACAACTAGCTAGGAGGACTTTTCCCTGTCTTCATCCAGGAACTTGATAGCTTCTAGGTTCTGGTTAGGCTTAGATCATTAACTAAGCATTGTTCCAACTCCTCTCCAAGAGTTTCCCACTTGTGCTTCACCTTGGAAGATTGACACCACTTTGAACTGGAAAACTCTCTCCTACACCTAGAAGACTCTAAGTGCCAACATCACATAAAATCTTGAACTGATTGCAGGGGTGTCAGAGATACTGAAAACATGCCTCACACATCCATTTGGTTCCATCTTGGATGGTCTTCAATCTTTACTCTTACCGATTCAAGATTTGGTCTTGAAGAGGCCTAATCCCTTGTAGCCCTTGACAGTGACCTTTTTGTCTCTCTCGCCCAAAATTTCCAAATAACCTGAAAAAAAAGTTTCACATTCTAGCACCCTTTTTGATCCTCTAAAAGATTCACAAGGTCTTTGTCTCCTAATCCCTCCGTACACCAATTTCCTATTCTCTAGGTCAAATAGGTCTAAAAGACCTAATTCCTAGGGACCTACTGATTTCTTGTTCCTTAGCTCAACAAATGGATTGAAAAACCTTCAATCCCCTTAGCATGTTATGATGTGACTGTACCCTACCTGGAACTGTACCTGTTTCGTACGGTACCTCTTTCCCTTGCCTAATCTCTTCAATTCTTGACTGTCAAACCTCTAACTGGGTAATTTGAACTCGCCTAGGGTTTGATTTTAAAAATATCTACTTGACTCTTCATGACCCCTAACCCTAAATATGTATAGAATAGTGGCTCCCCTAACATTTCCATCTCTTCTCAAGAAGATCCTGTGGTTAGATTTCATGGGGGAGCCATAAAAGGACTGACTGGTCAGAATAGGACTAGAAAACCCTCTAAACCTTAACTTGTGAATTCAAAACACTAAACTAATTCAAATCAACTTGCCTACAAAAGGAAAAACACTTAAATCTACCCTATAAACACAAATCCAGTACTAAATCAAAACATCTAAGTCAATTAATGGCACTGTCACTCAAAACAGTCGGTAGAACACAAAAAATTGCAGAGTTCTTCACTATTCCAATCACCACAAAACTTGATTACAAATCTAAC